>CM031238.1:12437319-12442319 GCA_018340775.1 Taxus wallichiana var. yunnanensis | reverse complement strand
TGCGTATGCGTGTGCGTGTGCGCGTGCGTGTGCGTGGCGTGTGCGTATGCTAAGGGCTTGCAGCGGCACAGCGCACGCGTGCATGTGCGTGTGCGTGTGCGTGTGTGTGCGCGTGTGTGTGTGTGTGTGTGTGTGTGTGTGTGTGTGTGTGTGTGTGTGTGTGTGTGTGTGTGTGTGTGTGTGTGTGTGTGTGTGTGTGTGTGTGTGTGTGTGTAACTAAGAGTAATAAGGAAAGAAAGGAACTATAATGGAAATATAGCACCTAGATATAGTATGTAAAAGTAGATGCCCCTAGATGTTAGAAGCTTGGGTAAATGGTAGTCCAACACTGTCATCATTTATCGCTTTATGTATGTCCCGCATCATGCTCAATATACCACGTGAACACATGTGTGTAAAGAAGAAATTATATCTATCAAACCAAAGGAATAAACAACATGTATAATGTAAAGTGCAAACAATGTATGTCATAGAAACAAGTCCTGATTTTGTATTTTTACAAATATTTGAATGTTTTTATTTTGAAATTAATTAATTATGTATTAAGTATACAAACAAGTATGGGAAGCAAGGTCGTCCCCTAGTGTGTGTGTGCAAAGTGAGGTTCAGGTGTGGAACCGCTCCTCTATAGTCAAGTTGAACCTATAAACATAGTGCATCATCGAGAAATAAGGGGGATATCACAAGAGATACCATAAAATAGTGTCAACAAAGAGAGGGGTGAACCCTATAGTATCCAAGATCCCAATTGCATAAGTAGAAAAGGTAATGACATAAAAAATAAGAGTGTGTTCATTAAGAGTAAGTGAAAATATAAGGATCAATGTGTGATTCAAGAGATTTGAAACATATGTAGTGTTACGATGTTTGTCAGTATCAACCTCAAGAAATAGAGGGAGAGACACAAGACTCACCATAACCAATAGGTGCAATATGGGAATATTGGAAGCATTAGAACCGTATGTAGTAGCCCATATGATTATAGGAGAAACCATATACATAAATGTGGAAAGAGGGGGAAAGTAGGATGCCCCCGAGTATTGGAGAAGAAGTCATATATTGGAGATTTGAGAGGCATACTTAGGATTTATCCTATATTTTCTCATGCTTGTAGAGATCCATAGATCATCAGGTAAGTCATCGATACTTGTTTTGTGATAATTTGTAATAGATGTTTCCGTACTAATAATTGGTGTAGAATCATTTGTATTGTTATTGCAATTAGTATTGATAGGTGGATTAGAATCTATATCAAGTTGTTGTGAAGGAGTAGGGATATTTGTAGAATTCATTGTTGTGTTTTCCCTTGATTAGGTTTGTGCATGCTTAATTGCTAATAATTCCATTACTTGTTGTTGCACAAAGTAGTGGGATGTAATTCTTCTATTGATATTGATTCTTCTAAAGGAGGTATGACATTCTTATTCTCTTGTTGAATATGTGGCTCTTGTATTATTGGAGAAGTTGCATCATTCACTATTGCATTATGTTCACCATACATAGATGGATCAGCTTTAGGAACCCATTGAGATTTGCAAACTTGAGATGAATGTGTAGCAAAATGTTGTGTAGCAAATGAAATAAATCCCTTACACTCAATTTGTATTTTTGTGATGTAAAGAATAACAATCATTGTCACGATGTCCATTAATTCCATGATAATTGCAAAATGGTTGACCTTTGAGTTTTGTAAGCCGATAATGAGGGTAGTAATGAGTAGGTAATAAAGTAATTAACCTCTTATCTAGTAAATCATATAGGATATCGTGTTGTGTATGATTTAATTTAATTTAAATTAATTAAATCTAATTATTATAGAGTAAATGATGTATAAATGATAAAATACATAAATGACACAAGAAAACTAAGATATAAATATGAAACCCTAAGCAAGAGATAGAGAAAGGATGACTTAGCTGATATTCGTGCAATTTAGAACTGATCTGAGCAGGAGAAGTGATGAACAAGATGCAAGCAATATCGTTATTGATCTCTGTAAATCCTAAAGCTCACAAACAAGGATGACAGGGGCACGGGCACCGATGATCGAGTCCGGGTTCCGTGATCTGCGTAGAAGCTCATAATCTACTTTAAATCGTGTCACTAGGGTTTTGTTGCCACTTCCTGCCATTCACACGATATTCACTCTTTGATTGTCGAAGGTACTGTAACATGCAAAAAAACCCTAATTACCTACACAAGCTCACAAATACATCAAAATGGAATGAAATATGCAATATTGGAAGTCGGTGACCACAGACGGTCACTCGAAGAGTGAACTTATGACCAAGCCCCGCACTACATTCTAAATTCCATGTACTTATGGGTGCTTGCGTGTGAAATAATGTCCTTAGGTTACCCTCACACCAATGATGCTAAGATAGTGGATGTAGCTAGATAAAATGTAAATGTGTGATACGGAATTCATCACTTACCCTTCCTATGCAATGTATGCAGCCAAAAAAAGTACCCCCTTTGATGGTAGTGATAATATGTAGATGTGATTTCCCCTTAAAATTTATAGCGAATAATAGAGCATATGTTGTTTATACATATGACTCGCTTGTTTGAATTTTGACACTAGTGACACAAAATGTCAACTATGAACATAGGACAAAGATTAGAAAACTAGAAAGGTCGACCACAAATGTCAAAAATTGTAAAAAGAAAAAAGAGGATAGAAGCACCCAAAATGGTCAGGAGCACTTGGGCACTAGTATCTAGAATGGGCAATGCTATCCCGGGATAAATGATGATAGATGTGAAAAGACAGACAGATAGGGATCCCTATGACCTGACTAGAACTGGGTACAAAATGACATATGTGAGAGAGAGACAATAGAAACAATCAAAGAAAGTAGATGGACAAAGGATTATGCCACCGGTGAATATTTTCTTACTTAAGATCCATGCATATAACAACATACTTGATAGAATAGTAAAATAGAAGTATATGTCTGATTTTGTGTCTACAATTGCACCTCCTTTATGTTGTTTGAATGAAATTCAAGTAGTGTCAAGGAAGTAAGGGACATACCTCTATAGAGTCCAGAGAAGCCATGTTGCAAAGTGCGTGTAGAAGGTAGAAACTTGTAGTGTGGCTAACCATGGATCAGTGCTTTGACCCATGTGGCGTAAGTGAAGATAGAAAACTATCGTAAGGAGCACTTGGAGAAATAGTCAAAATGATTTGGAGATTTTGAATTCTTGTCAAAGGATATTGAAGAGGTAGGGATTGATCAATTCCCAACCCGGATTTTTTTGTAAATGGGAGCATTTGGGTGTCTTGCTGCTAGAGGAAGAGTGTTAGGGAGAGAGGTCTAGTTTTACTCTCCATCCATGACTACATCCCCAAAAGGTCCAACCACTACAGATGGATAGAGACCAAATTTATTTCCAATTTAGTTCTGTTTGAAACATTATTTGTTCCAATTGAAGAACCCATATATGAGCAATATAGGAAAGGAAATGATGTCTCTTTTCCCCACTCCTATAATAATGGATGTTTAGATTTGAATAATGTTGGATGGATTCCAAGTTAGGTCATATGGAAGCGATGATAGTGTAACGTAGCTCCCGAGTTAGCTCAACTAGGAGAGATAGTAAAGTATGCTCATTGAACCGATTGATTGATTTTATTTGAATGATAGAAGATTGCTTTGAGATTGTGTGCTTACTAAATTACTCACAAAGAGGTTTTTACTTTTCCCTAGATTAGGTCATTTGGGGGAATAGATTTGAAATAGTAAAAAGTATTGATTGTCGTATAGAATGATTGTACCTTTGTTTGAATGAGATTAGAACAAGTTGTAATAGTAATGTGTTAGGAGTGTTGATTAATTGTATTGTACCCTAAGAGGGATTATGGAATGATCCCAATTGTATGCCCCCTTTCGGCAAAAGGGTAAAGGGCGTAGAAATGAGCACTGAGCCGAAAACAAAACGTATACGATGTTGTTATGATAAATGAGAAATAATATGAGATAGTATTGTCAAATTATGATTAGTTATTAAGTATTACATGTGCCAAATGTGAATATGAGATGTTGAAATTTGTATGGTACGGTGTGAGGAAATTATGATCGGTATGGCACAAATGGCGAGACAAATGGAATTATGAGGCGCAAAATATGAGTGAAATTGTATGTCATGTATTAGTGGTAAGAAAAGGGAATACTAAATATAATAATAGTGAAAAGGGAATAATATTTACATTTGTACCGAGATCGAGTGAAATTTGAAGCTCCGAGCTATAAGGATGTTGCATGTTAGAGCGTGCAAGTTTGACTAGATTTGAGAGAGTAGCAATGGTTGTGGCTTCACGCAGACAGGTTTATGAGTTGGTAAGTGTGATTATTTTTAGAAAATTTTGTCCAATATATTTGTTTTCATCAATTTTAAGAAAAAAATTGTATTTTTCGGTGTTTCGACCTAAGCGGAAGCGGTTAGGGCGTTGTTTCCCAGGGACACTAATGCCCGATCGCAGATGCTAGTGACTGCTTCGGGTGCTCGTGACCTGCTCACGGGTGTTGGCGTCCCAGAGAAGGGTTTGGGCACTATGTTACAAATTTTTGATATTAAGTTAGTTTGATTCGATGATAAGCATTTTTACAGTATGCATGGTGTACTAATGGAATATTTTTTTATTTTTATGTTGTGCGAGATGGATCTACACTCAAGAGAGTTTCGAGCAAGCATCCATTTGAGTACATTCCTTAATTTATGGTTATCGAATCTTGACTAAGATATATTAGCTGTGTCGGCTGCGACACATTTCTAGATTGGGGGAAGTACCCCATAATATGTCTATGTTGACTTGTTTGTGCGATAGATGGTGCACGATACGTGTACATTATGGTTGCCTACTGGTGAGATGACGGTGACCCTAGAGGATTTGTATTGGATATTTTGGTCTCCTATTGTAGGAGAGAGAGTACATATGATGACTATAGTGGATGCCAACAATCGGATGAGAGTAGTAAGTTGGTATTTCACAAGCA